>VCJN01000541.1:0-11496 GCA_006384855.1 Tetraselmis striata | reverse complement strand
AAATAAAAGCGATCCGCGCATCCACTGGTACTGAGACCGTTATGTACTGGTACCGTGCCATAGGACCGGAACCAAGGTACCCGTACCTCGTACTCATTCCCGATACACACCGAATCAAACCTTGCCAGATCGGATGCCAGCGTGGAGAAACCTGTTTCTCGACCTGGCAGGGCAGCATGACGCGAGGGGCGGCACCTTATTACAGACCACAACAGCGAGCCTGAGCTCGCGCGGCCGACCGACACTGCTGCCTCCCCCCCTTCCCCTCGATCCACGCCTCTTTCACCCGTCCTTCCGATACTGTCCGACAAAGATGGTGCTGTGCGCTGCGATGGCCACCGGCCCTGTGGCCGTCATCAGCTGCGCTCGCGCCTCGCGCGCCGGGCCCCTCGCGCGCACCCCCTCGCCGGCTGACGTGAGGACGCCGTTCGCACCGCCGGCAAGGAGCCCTGGTCCCCGCCGGCGGACCCTGTCCGAGGGCCGCTGGAAGACGCCGGATATGTGCTTGGCGGCAGTTGCACAGGGGCCAAGACGAAGGCCGGACGCCTCCGCTGGCGCCACCTCCACGAGGCCGGCGGTCAGCGGAGGTGGAGGTTCGGGTTTATGACATCGATCGCTACGGGCTGTCCCCTGTGGCGTCCAAGGCGCTCCGGAAGCAGTCGACGGCATCTTCCATGTGGCCATCTCTGTGTACGGTGTGGAGTACTGGTACGATCACCAGATCAACCAGGTGGAATCTGTCGGAGGTGGAGTTCTGCCACGGCTTTGGACCGTGCAACACCTACCACCTGGGGGAGACCACGGTGCCCGCGGGAGGAGTTTGAGGCGTGGCTGTACTCCGAGATCAAAGAGGAGTACGTTCATCGAGAAGTACGACTGCTTCAACCACAACTGCCACCACTTTGCAAACGAGCTGGCGCTGAAGCTCACGGACGGCCGGGAGGGCATCCCGGCAGTGGGGATGCATCGACCACGGCGAGAAGGGGCTGGAGATGCTGGCCCACGGACCCGCGCGGAGCTCATTAAGAGAACCGTGAGCAACAAGATTGCGAGAATAATGATGCTGGAGCTGGGGCAGGTACAACCAGCAGCGGTTCAGTAACAAGACCAAGGCTGAGGCGCCCTGAAGCGCTGCACCATGCGCGCATATACAGCTGCGAACGTCCGTCACCGGTGTGAGCCTTCCATTCCTGACCGATATCTGCCTGCCACATTTTAGCCCTGTACACATACACTCTAGAGCCCCAAACAAGTCAGACCCATCACATGCATGGCGGCTATTGCACGCGCACTGGACTACGCGCCCAATGCTAACGTTGGGTCAAGCACCATGCATCAACAACGACCTGCACGCTCATGTCCACTCCGCGTGCCTCACATGCACTTCCTGACGCTGTCTGCCATCCAGCCACATCTGGAGCCAAGGATGCGAATATAGCAAACGTAGCTTTGTGTCGCTGCAACGAGCAGTGAGCGTTGATAGCGCCCTGCCGACGCGGGTAGTGGGGGTGCAATGTACCTCTCAGGACGCGCACATGTGTTTCCGCCTGGGATACACACGCGGAACCTCCTCATTGGTTCACTCCAGCCGAGTGCCGAGGCCTCTTGAATCAACGGCATTCGCCTCAGGATGGCAGGTCCGAGTAGGGCAGACGTGGTCATGCACCACCAAGCCTACGATACGCCCTCCTTCTCGCCCAGCACAGCATCTTTGAGTATGAGTACCAGCGTGCTTGCGACAGATGTCTGGCAAGTGGATTTCTCAACACTTATCCCTGCACAAGACAAGATTTTGGCTGCATGTTGATAATTTCCAGCGTCCCTGCACCTAGCCGGCTGGGAGCCTTGTTTGGCTCGGACCAGTTGCTTACATCGTGCCGGGGGGCACTAGTGCAGCGCGCCGCCCTGGCATTGAAATGGATTGCGGAATACATGCTTCGGCCCGGGGGTGACCCGCGACTGACCTGTGAGGCAAAGTAGGGATGGCAACACAACAGCTGCGCCTCCTCTTGCCGCAACCGCTTCGTGGGCAGAGTCCTTGCCCCACGGTCAATAGCCCTGGACGTCATACAGCATGCACGTTCGTTGCCACTTCACGTCTAAGGCGCCTAACCAGCAGTCACTCACTCTCGGTGTGCGGGATGCGTCACCTTGGCGGCGACCATTAGATCAGCATGGTCAAAGCTGGCCGCGGATTCAGAGCCCTCATTATTAACTTATCTACCTGAGGTGTCGGGCGCAGTCACCGCAGGGAAACCTCCTTCATCTGTCGTTCACAATCAGCGCCGGACAATCCCTTGCTCGAGTCACGATTGGATGGCGGCACGTCTCCACCATCAGCCACAGCCGATTGGATGACTCAAGCCTGGGTAATCGTGCCAATCCTGGACTTCCTATGCTCCCAGTGCAACCCAGTGGCATGTTTGCCGGTGGATCCGTGAGGGAGCCCATCTGCCAGCAGATCTGGGGCCGTGCCCGGGGCTGTCTGGAAAGTAATTGTGTTGGTTAGAAACTAGGGGGGCAGCCTGGGCTGTTCCTCACAACAGCCAGTATTCTCAGCATCTCCCGCCCCCCCGCTCCGGGGGGTTGCAGCGGCGTCTTCACTTACACTGAGAAACCACTGTTACTCAGCGGCACGACATCTCCTACACACCCCTGTAAGCGCCCTCCCCCTGTGCTGTTAATACCAACAACGTTGCCTCGCGCTCTTTTAAAAAAATGAACATACCATACGCCGCCAGGTGCTGCAGTGGTTTGCACTTTAAGCGGTGTGGATGAAATGCAGATATATCCTTCCGTGGCATCGCCAGCGCAAAGCTGGCGCAGGCCACCAACAGGGATGGGTGTCGGGCATGGTGGCGCGGTGGCGGAGTCAAGTGGGGCGATGTTACAGAGTCCCGCTGCCGCTGCTGGGCACAGCTGGACAGGGGGCTCGCATAAATTCAAACCTGTCCCGGCCAGGCATGTCTGATCGCATGCAATGGTGCCGCTGCCTGTGTGGCGCGTGACAAGTAATGCCGCAAGGGAGCCCCCTTTCCCCGGGACCGTGTGGGCATCGTTGGATCGGCCGCACGCTCGAGCTCGAGCTCACGCCCAGTCTTTCCGCGGCTCCGACGACGCAAGCAGCGAGTACACGATGAGGCCCGAGATCTGGCACGCCGCGGTGGGCAGGAACAGCGCGAGCGCCCACGAGTTGGTCATGTCGAGCAGGATGCCGGCCGACGTGACGCCCAGCACGCCGGGGAACGCCCCGAAGGTGTTTGTGATACCGAGCAGCGCGCCTGCGTACTTGGGCGACAGGTCCTGTGGCGGCGGCACAGACCCCTGTTCAGCTGGCGGCAGAGGTGGCAGGTGGCAGCACCGCAACGCACCCACGCCGGCAGCGGGAGGGCTGCCTTCGGGATAGTGGTGTTAGATGATGTGATGTTTGCTGTTGGTGTTGTTGTTGTGACAGTGATGTTTCGCAATAATTAATCAGTTGCTGCGGAATGAACTCCAAATTCGACACTCCCTCAATGTGTACTGTATTCATCCTTGCGCCGAGTGCTACACACCGATGACGGCGCCCTGGTCCACCCGCCAGCAGTGACTTCCTCAATTGTCACCTCCCCTGCCCCCTCCTCCTGTTGTCCACACTCGCTCAAATAGAGATTGTATCCCATACGAGCACTGGTCCAGCCCCCCCTTTCACTACAGCAGCCGCTCATTGGCGAGCATTCACATCCGGGGCCACGTAAGGGGGTGCGCCCAGAGGCAGGCGAGGTGCAACTGCTTGACAGGCAATCACAAGTGAGGTGGTAGAGGAGAGGGGGGGGGGGGGGGGGGGGGGGGGGGGGGGGGGGGGGGGCACCTGGTGGTTGCAGTACAGCCCGGCGCGCGCCCAGGCGCCCAGCGCAAAGGCCACCGAGAGGATGGCGACCAGCAGCGGCGCGTTGGCGGTGGCGCCGGCGGCGGGGGTCAGCTTGGCGCAGGCGAGCATGCAGATGGCAGGGCCCAGGAAGGACAGCCCCTGGCACAGCTTGCGCGTCCGCGTGACGGAGATGCCGCGCGACACCATGCCGTCCGCAACCGGGCCGACCTGCACGTGCCGCGAGCAGGCTCAGCAATGCACCAGCGGCCCCGTGCGCTCGATACCACCAACACAGCCCGTCATGCGCGGATGGCAAGCCAAGCCCCCTCCCCCACTGGGCCGGCACAGCGGCGGGCATTCGCGAACTCAGCGACCCACCAGAGGGGTCATGCTGGACATCGCCAGGTAGGGGATGAGGGTGAGCACGGAGGACTTGGCCACGTCCAAGCCGAGCGCAAGTTCAAAGTACGACGGCAGCCACGCCAGCAGCGTGTAGTAACCCCTGGGGAGGCAGGCGTGGCAGGCTCAAAGTGGTGGTGGTGCCGCATGGCGGCACTAGCAAGCGGGCAGGAGGTGATGGCGGGAAGACGGTGAACGGGGGCGCACCAGTTGAAGCAAAAGTGCGCACAGATGATGGCCCAAACGGCGGGCGAGCGCATGAAAGCGCGGTAAGGTACGTCCTGCGGCTTCTCATTTGCCTCGGCCGCCCCGCTTCTTGGTTTCGGGGTGCTGCGCGGAGCTGAGCAGGAACGGGATTTTGAGGCGCGGCCACACGAGGCACCAGAGGAAGCCGAGGCCGGCAAAGACGTAGAAGACAGAGGGCCAGCCGAAGCTGGCGATGAGCGGGCCGCAGAGCAGCAGACCGCACGCGCTGCCCACGTCCAGGCCGCCAAAGACGGTGGACACCGCGCGCGCGCGCTCCCGCCTGCCGCCGGGAGGGTTCGTTCATGGTTAGACTGAGGTAGGGCGGGGGAGGGGGTCAAGGGTCATCCAGGGAGGCTTGGCCGTACTCACACTGGGATGGTGTTCGCGAGCACATTGGTGACGGCGGAGGGCGCGAGCCCCTCACCCAGCCCGACCTGTGCCATGGAGGAGGGACAGCAGCAATGAGAGGAGAGTGGGAGTTCGGCCATGGAGGGGGGGAGAGAAGCGTTGTTGGGCGAGCCTGGAGCGAAGGGGGGGGGGGGGGGGTACCAGCACTCGGGTGGCGCAGAGGGCCACCAGGCCGTACTGCGACGCGGGCGGGGCAATCATGGTACCAAAAGACCAGAGGGCAACACCTGCCAGCAGCACGGTCGCGCCACCCAGCCTGCGGACCGCACATCCAGGCAAACGAGGGGGGCATGTGTCAGCCATATTCTTACCCGGCAAGGAGAGCAGTGGTCCTCAGGGGCATGCAGACGCAACAATGGGAGGGGGGGCTCTTGCCTCGTGGCAAGGTAGCCGGCGGGGATCTGCGTGAGGGAGTAGCCCCAGAAGAAGGAGGAGGAAACGAGGCCGCGATCGGTGGCGCTCCAGCCCAGCTTCCTTGGCCATGGGGATCACTGCCACGGACATGTTTACCTGAAGATGAGTAGGGGGGGGGGGGGGGGGGGGGGGGTTAAGTGCTTCCTTTACAAGGGAGAGCATGGCAGAGGACGAACAGAGAGCCTCGGGCTGTAGTTAAAAGTCCCATCTAGCTACCCAACTACACTGTCGACCAGGCAAATGTGGCGTTAATCCAGCATGGCGCAAAACGCGAAAATCCCTGCCCCCCCCCCCCCCCCCTCCCCCCCCCCCACCCACCAGTACCTGGTTGTGCGCCGCCCACAGCGCGCAATCTGACCCTGCCAATCCATCGATACGTTTCGGGATATCAGGCGGCTGTTTAATGATTTCAAGCCGCACCTTGTCCATGTTGCAGAGGATGAAGGCGGCAAACATGGCGAACACCACCGCCCAGCGCTGCCAGCCGTTGCCCTCCGGCGTGCCGTCTACCGCAACCGAGTCCGCGCGCATCAAATGATCGGCCGCCTTGCCCTCTGCCGACTCCTCCACCTCGTCCTCTGCCGCTGCCGCCGCCGCCGCCGCTGCTTTACCCTCTGGCTCCGCTTGCGTGCATGTCTGGCCTCTGACGAGCCGGGGCACGCGGCGGCATCGCGGCCCGAGGGGCAGCCGCGAAGGGGCGCCCGCCGATGGCGGCGGCCCCAGCCGGAGCGCCGTGATTGCCCCACCTGGGACAGCCCGCACCACCGCCGCCGTCCTCGAGGCGCCCCGGCACGTCCGCATGGCGCTAGCTTGACTGCCATGTGCCAGGACTTCGGGCTGCAGTCCCCGCCCGCTGCTCACCGCCAGCCCCCTCGTCGCCATCGCCATCAATTTTCCGGATCACTCAGCCCTCTGCCCAGCTCCAGCCGGATAATAAGATGCGTACAATGTGCTATTAACTACTCCTTCGAGTGTGCGCCTGCTCGCCTTTTTAAATGTTGCGAATAAAATGAAATATGCTGCTCGCGTCGTCGCGCAGTACTGGTATATTATTGTGCCGCTGGACAGCCGCGTCGACGCGTCGTCCGCCTGAAGCGCACTTGATGGCGCTGCCGCCTCAACCTCTCGGGCGCCAACTTCTACCAGGCAGCGACTCGCTGGAGTGGACGTGTTCCTGCGATGAAGGACGTCGGTCGGGATCAAGTGAGGTGGGCTGTAGAGTATTCTTTGGGAAATCGCGTGACTTGAAGCAGGGGCAGGCGGCTCGCTGCTATGCCGCATCGCGCCAGCCCGCCGGCCCGGGCGGGGGCTTAGGCGCCTCCCCCGCCGCGAGCCGCCAGGCACGAAATCTTGCGCGGCGGTCCGTCCGTCCCGGCAGGCCAGAGGGCGCGCGGACGCGCGAGTCAAAAAGATCTCGTAGTCGCGCTATCATATCCATTCATCCGCCATTTGAGCAGCGGCAGAGAGCGCAGAATGATTCGCCCCTGCTTACGATTACTGCAAAAAGTGGAGATAAAGTATGGAGATATCATCTCCGCGATAAGACGATTATCGAATTTATGTTATTATCGTCCCGCCGCCAGAAGTGCAGGATGTGTTTAGATTAGAATACGGGTACCCTGTATGAGCGGAAAGGCTCACGCTGTTAGCCCTAAATAGCACAAGGGTATATCATAACCTAGTCATTGCCCTCGTATCACGTGCCGCCTGACATATCCGCCTGGCCGCGGACCGCGCGGAGGTCGGTCCACGCTCCAACAGCGCCCGGCGCCAACCGGTGCGACCGCTGGCCGGGAGCACCCAGCCGACAGATGACCGGGCCACTGCCGCCACGGCAACCAGCTACACACAGGCTGCTACGGCAAGCCTCAGACCGCGAGAGACCCCTTCCTTTTCCTCCGCAGCCCAGCAGGCGTGCCGCGGGGGTGGTCAGTCTGTCTCGCTGCGAGGCGTGCGGTCAATCTGCAGCAGAGCACCCTCGCCCGTCCCCCCTCCCCCCCTACCCTCTCAGGACGTCAGGACTCCCAACGTATATTCCAAAAGCTGAATCTCGCAAAGGGTGGCTCTAGTGCGGCTGCAGAGCGTGTTGAAGGCGCTGGTGGGTGGCCGTTGCAAGTGTTGCTCCAGCCAGCTCACATCGCCTGCCGGTCTTCCGCCGCCCTGCTCAGCTCCTCCCGCCCACCTTCTTCAGCGCCCCCCTCCGCCCGCCACCCCCCCCCCCTTCCGCTGGACCCGCAGAGACACAGCACCATTACGGTTTCAAGCAGCATGGACTGCCCGCCGAGCCCGACAGGCAGCGTGGCCAGCGTGGCCAGCATGGCCAGCGAGGCGGGGGTGCGCGAGCCTCCCCACCCCATCCTGCTGCCCGCCGCTATCCCTGGGACTATCCCTGGGCCACCGTGGCTAAAGACCGCACACATGCCAGACTGTGACACGGCCTTTCCTGGTGCGGTTGTGTGCGGGTGGGGTCAGCAGGGCAAGGCAGCGAAGATCCCGCCAGCCATCGCCAAGGCAGGGAAGGAGGACCTGCAGCGCATGTTGGTCGACGCGCTTAGGAAGCTCAGAGTGCGGGACAAGAAGCTGGCAGGTGCGGTACGGGGGGAGGGCGCCGCGTGCGGGTACTTGACGGGCGGCAGGGAGGAGGAGGCGCAGCGAGGCGGGGCGAGACTGACGGCGGACGCTCGGTGTGGTGCAGAGGCCAAAGCCGAGCTGCAGAAGCAGAAGGATGAAGCGGGACAGGTATGCATTTGTATGGAAGGGCCCCAGGTGGCTGCAGCTGGACTACCTCATTTCCATAACCATGTGCGCCTGCCTGCTGATGGCGCGCTGTTGACGATGCGATGCTGTGTCGCAGGGTGGTGGCGGTGGAAGTGGGGAGGAATCGGCCCAGCTCAAGGTCCCCCCCCCCCCCCCCCCCCCCTGGACGACCACCACCACCACATTCGGGCCAGTGTGCTTGCACGGCAAATAAGTGCATACACAGCTGCTGCCTCAAAACTGCTACCCGCTCCGGTTTGCCCTCCGCTGGTGTGCTAATCGCGGGTAGCCATGTGCAGGCGGAGCTGCAGCGGGAGCAGGAGGGCAAGGCGGCCGCTCTGGCGCGGGTGCGCCAGCTGGAGCGCGAGCAGGAGGAGGCCCAAGAGAAGCTTGAGCGCTCTGCAGCCGCTCTACAAGTGCGTGCGCTTGGTGACTGGCCAGCGTGCGAGCTTGCGGTGGCAGCCCTGTGCACCATGCGCTATATACTGGCCGGGCGCGAAGTGCAGAAGAGGGTTGATGGGATTCGTGGGCGCTGTATGTATGGCGAGCAACCTGAGCAACCATGCTGATTTACTTTCACCACAGTCACTTGGGTTCTACACCGTAATTATTAGCCCTGTGATGATTGCTGCTGCTGGGGTTGTCGCCAGTCACCTTGCGTTCGTTGGGCAGCTGGTCCCCATGAGCCGGGGTTCCCTGTCGTCCTGCACGCGCAGGCGCTGGAGCAGGGCCGCGCGTCAGACAAGGAGGATGCCAAGACGTTTGCCAGGTCGACGCAGGACGCGCTGCTGGTGGCGCAGGACAAGATCGACGGCCTGGAGCAGCAGCTGGCCGCAGTGGCGGGCGAGCGCGACGCGGCACAGGCGGCTGCGGAGAATGCGGCGGCTGAGGTGGAGGCGCTGAAGGAGCAGGTGGCGTCCTTCAAGGTGATCTCGCCTGCCCCACCTTAAGTAGTTTGTGGCTCTCCTAGCCAGCAGTCAGCAGTCCTGGGGGCTCTGGAGACCACTTTGCAAGCGCTTGTTGGGCCGGAAGCCCGGGCTCTTGGTGGGGAGGGGGGGGGGGGGGGGGGGGCTGTGCCTGAGCAGCGTTGTGGCACGCAGATGGCGGTGGACAACATGGCCGGTGCGACGGACGCCGCAAGTAGCAAACTGCAGGAGGAGCTGTCCAGAGCGCTGCGCGACCTGGAGGCCTCGCGCGCCGAGCTGGAGGCGGTGCGCCCCCAGCTGTCGGCTGCCCAGGAGGAGGCCGCCTGCGCTGCTGGCGCGTATGAAGAGGTGGCTGCCAGCAAGGAGCAGGTGCGTGCTGCCCTGCGCCCGGCCTGCCTTGCCTGGCGGCTGTGCCCGCTGCTGCGCCGTGGGCAGTCAGAGACACTCGGGTTACGCTGATACGATTGTCTCTGTGGCTGTTTTGCTGGCTTGGCCGGACGGGTGCCGCAGATTGTGTGCCTGGAGGAGGCGCTGCACGAGTCCAACGAGGCGGCCAGGAAGAAGATGGCGGAGCTGGAGGCGGCTCTGGCATCTGTCAAGGCAGAACACGCGGCGGTCCTGGACGCGCAGGCGGCGTTGGGCGCCAGCGAGGCGGCGGCGGCAGAGGACCAGGGCCGCGCGCGCCAGCTGGTGGCGGAGCTGGAGAGCACGCTGGAGGGTATGGCGGCGGAGAACGCCCGCCTCGCACAGGTGCGCCTCCCTCCCTGCCTGCCTGCCTTCTGACCCTGTCAGGCTGCAGGCCTGCCCACCCTTGCAGCACCGCAAAGCCAGGGCGCTCTGGCCAGATGCCAGATGGCAGCAGATGTTCTCGTTGCGGAACTCAGCATCTGGTGTACCTGGCAGTCAGCTATATGTGCCGCTGTATGTGCTAGGTTATCGCCGCGTTCACTGGTTTCGGAGCCTGGTTTCGGATCCGGTCTAGGCAGCTACACGTCACCAGTTCAGATTCCATGGGAAGGGATGGCATGGTAGATGCGCCCTTACCGGCGCTCAGCTGCCTGTGTAATGATGCGTAACGCATGCCCGAGTACTCCTACATCCCTCTGTTGGGCCAGATTCCTGGGCTACGGATAGACGAGGACGTGGAGGAAAAAGGGGGAGGCGCGCGGAGTTTGAGGCCTCAGGCAATCGATGCGGGTACTGATGCGTATGCACGCGTGGGCAAGGCGCTGGAGGAGGCTGGCTCGCAGGCCACCCCCGCAGGCGTGGTGGTGCCAGAGGAGATGCTCTTGGAGCTTCTGGCGCTGCTGGAGGGCGCCACCGAGGCGGAGCAGGCCGCCGCAGGCGCGTCGAGCAGGCTGCAGGAGGTGGCAGCCAACCTGGCGGGTACGCCCCCATCGCAGCACTGCGCCCCCCCCCCCCCCCCCCCCCCCCCCCCCCCCCCCCCCCCCCCCCCCCCCCGCTTCCGATTGTGCCACGCGCCTCATTTCCGCCTTTGTTGTCCACGCCTTGTCCGTGCCTGCTAGCGCTGCCTTCCTCGCGCGGCTCAACACCTGTGAAGCCCAAGAACGGCGGAGCCCCAGAGCCCGACTCCAATGCTGCCGCAGCTCGTGTTGCCGAGCTGCAAAGCCGCATCAAGGTGCGCCGCCCACCAGCCAAGCGCTTGGAGCCCTCAGGGTGCCCCCCTTCCCGGCCGCCTTGCTTGCAGTGGTGTTCAATGGAGGGTAAGGAGGCTGGTTACCTGCAAGGACCTATGCCTAGGCACACACACTTGCACGGCACTGGCTTGCAGGGACTTGATATACGCCTGATGGGGAAGTAATGCTGAATTGCTGTCCCTCGGCCACCTAAGAGTCTGAGCCCTCTCTCTCTCTCATTCTCACACACTCCTTCTCTCTCTCGTTCTCCCTCTCTCTCTCCCCCCCCCCCCCCCCCCCCCCCCCCCCCCCCCATTCACGTACGAGTCTAAGGATGTGGACTGACCCCACTTTGAGACCACATTTTGAGACCATTCAAAGGTGGGATCCTGGGCGGATGGAGCATTGCACACTGGTGGGTGGCGTTGACACGTTCCCACCCACAGGTGCTGGAGGACGAGAAGGAGTGGCTGGTGGAGAGCGAGGCGCAGACGAGCCGGGAGCTCGCGGCCGTGATGGCCAAGTGGGAGGACTCGGAGCGCCGCGCCGCGCAGTTTGCGGCGATGGAGACCAGCTTTGACGCCAGCGTGGCGGCTGCGGAGCAGCATGCGGAGGATGCGGAGGAGGCTTGGAGGTGTGGCCTTTGCGGGCAAGATGGGGGTTGGATAGTGGGCCGGGGGGGGAAGGGGGGTAAGCCACTCCCGGCTATAGCTGCACACCGCTGTAGGGTAGTGTCTTGCACCAGAGGACTATGTCAAGACGTCCCGTCAGCAGGCGTCGTACCTCCTTGATCCCCCCACCCCTCCCCCTGCCAGCCTCTGATGACTCCTGTTGTAACAGCAAAGAAAATGACACAACG
>VCJN01000540.1:0-16450 GCA_006384855.1 Tetraselmis striata | reverse complement strand
GGCCTCTCCCACAGGTCGATTGGCGCTGCCTGCCGCCTCGACCCCTCAAGTGAAGTCTTCCCCGTCATCGCCGCGAGCACCAGTCCGCTAGGACCCCTCCCCCGGAGCTCAAGCTTACCTCCCGATTGTAGCCATGTGACGTGCATTCCGTCCTGGCTACAACTGATGACCTGTTGGTTATATCACAGGCGGTGTCGGGTTTGCTGAGACAGGAGGGGGGGGGGGGGGGGGGGCATCCCGGTTGTAATCGCGGGTGTATATCGGGTCTGGCGGCGCCCTGTGCATGGTCGGACAGAGGGCGATGCATGCGGGATGACTCCAGACCTCTGACTCGTGCTCCACCCCCCAACCCCCTCCCATTGTGCCCCCCTCTTTCTTCATGAGCAGATCGCCTCTCACTCGCCAAGATGGCCTCCGCCGCCTCCGTCAAGCCCGGCAGTGGCTTCCTCGCCGGCAATGGCCTGCGCCGTGCCAGCGCCCGGCCGCTGCGCGCCCACCGTATGGTGAGCGAATCCGCAATGGCGCATGCATGGGTTGTCAATGGTGTGTTAATGTGTGTTAATGTGTGTATGGGTTGTCAATGGTGTGTGTGTGTGTGTTGGGGAGGGGGGTGGGGTCCATGCTATCGGGGCTGGCACATGGTGGCCGTTGCGATGTGATCAACGTGTCCCCTCATCCGTGCCCGCAGGCCGCCCGCGCCGAGGCCAAGGACATTGCCTTTGACGCCGACTCGCGTGCCAAGATCAGCGCGGCATCAACAAGCTCGCGCGCGCCGTGGGCGTCACCCTCGGACCCCGCGGTGGGTGGCTTCCCCTCCATGTCCATAACCCTCTGTCCCTGTCCCTGCCTCCGTCCCTGCTTGCCAGCAGTGAGGGAGGCGCCAGTCATGTTATAGTCAGATGCCTGCACCTCGGCATGCCTCTGCACCCGCCATCGCCACCCTCAAATCATGGATCTCATCTGTCAGCTGTGGCTGCGGCAGTCTCACCAGTCTCCCCCAACCTGCACAGCTGGACCGTCCCGCTGATGCTGACCCCCACCCCCCCCCCCCGCCCCTTTCCTTTCTTCCCTTGTCTGCGACCTCGCCCCCTGCGCATGGCAGGCCGCAACGTGGTGCTGCAGCAGGACTTCGGCGTGCCGCAGGTGATCAACGATGGTGTGTCCATTGCGCGTGCCATCGAGCTGCAGGACCCCGTGGAGAACGCGGGCGCCCAGCTCATCAAGGAGGTGCTTCCCCTCCTCTCCTCCGTACCTGCAGCCCCCCCCCCCCCCCCCCCCCTCCTCGCCATATCATGAAGTGCGCAACAAGCGCACCCCCCTCCCCTCTCCTCTTGCTGACGCTTTTCCAGTACCAATGGGACTGATCAGAAAGAGAGGATCTCAATTGGTCTGATGAGTCATCTTGCTGGCTCTAAGGGTCACAGAGATGGTGTGCTTTAGGGGGTGGGGAGGCTACCCGTGACTGGCTATAGTCTTTCGCTCCAGAGGGATGTTCTGTCTTTGGGGGATGCTGCCCCACCGAGCTCACCCCCCTCTCGTCTGTGGCAGGTGGCGGGCCGCACCAACGACGCTGCGGGCGATGGCACCACCACCGCGTGCGTGCTGGCGGCCGAGATCATCAAGTACGGCATCCAGGTGGTCACCAGCGGCGCCAACCCGGTGGCCGTCAAGCGCGGCATCGACAAGACGTGCACCTTCCTGCTGGGCAAGCTGAAGGAGAACTCACGGCCTGTGAACGGCTTTGACCAAATCAAGGCCGTCGCCGCCATCTCGGCTGGCAACGACGAGTCCATCGGTAAGATGATCGCGGAGGCGCTGGACAAGGTGGGCGCGGACGGCGTGCTGTCCATCGAGTCGAGCAGCTCGCTGGAGACGCTGGTGGAGGTGCAGGAGGGCATGGCCATCGACCGCGGCTACATCTCGCCGCAGTTTGTGAACAACCCCGAGCGCCAGCAGTGCGAGTTTGACAACTGCCGCGTGCTGGTCAGCGACCAGAAGGTGCGGCGGGCCCCCAGGCAGCTGGGATATGGATAACAGCGCAGAGGGTGGGCAATGGCTGGGATTCGTGGTGCCTCATGGAAGACGCTGAGAACAGGGTGTAGCTAATCCGGCTACGGTGAACAGCCGTAATGAAGCCTATCCAAGCGCAATAACAACCTGCGTGGCAGGGTTTGGATCAGAGGGCGGAGTCCAGGGATTGTCATACATCCTGACACCCCGCGGGCGCACTGCGTGCAGATCGAGACGGCACGCCAGATCATCCCGATCCTGGAGCAGGCCGCCAAGGCGGGCGCCCCGCTGGTGATCATCACGCGGAAGGACGTTGCGGGCGAGGCGCTCGCCACGCTGGTGGTCAACAAGATGCGCGGATCATCCAGGTCTGCGCCATCCAAGGCGCCCCGGCTTTGGCGAGCGCACGGAAGGCACTGCTGCAGGTTGGGCCAGCGCAGGCAGGCCCGACTAACCCCCGCCCCCGCCCTCCCCCCCACCCCCTTTCCTGCCCTTGCATCCGTGTTGTGGGTTGGCCGAGATAACCAACAGAGTAGTGGTAAGGAGGGTGTGTGGCAACAGGGTCATGTGCATTAGGACTGTATTATTTGAGTTGAAAGTGTTGGGATCCTGACGAAGCGCGCTGTATGTACCGGGCCGAGGGGGATTGAGGGGACAGCATAAACGCCATGATGCTTGAAGAGTTTTCATGATAGAAGTGGGCGCAGGGCACGGCGCTGCGTGTGCTGTGTTGTGGCTTGGCGTACAGCACAACAGTAGACGGCACTATGCTTTGACTCGTTGTGTCAATGCTTCTCCTTCAGCATGATGCAAATCGGCCAGTTTTGCTGTGGTGTGATTTTTACCCCCTCGTTCCTTTGAAACACAAGGACATTGCCGATATCGGTTTACACTGACACTATATTGGCGGGCTGTAAGCATGTGTTATCTCCCCGTTGCTTTCATGGCACGCCCACCACGCCTGTAGTATGTCCTCGAGATCTCTTGCCGACTGCCCCCCTTCCACTCCGTTCCGTGTTTGGCGACAGCTGCGCTGACGCAGCAGCTGATCTTGTCGCGGGTTGCTTGTGCAGGACATTGCGATCGTGACCGGCGCGGAGTACATCGCCAAAGACCTGGGCATGAAGTTCGAGGATACGGTGCTCGAGCAGCTGGGCTCGGCGCGCAAGATCACAGTCGCGCCCACCAGCACCACCATCATCGCGGAGGCCGGCAGCCAGGAGGAGATCGCGATGCGTGTGGCGCAGATCAAGAAGGAGCTCGAGCGCAGCGACAGCGTGTACGATATTGAGAAGCTCAGCGAGCGCATTGCCAAGCTCACTGGCGGCATTGCCGTCATCAAGGTGCGGCGCATGGCAGCAGACCAAAGCCCAATCCAGCCTGGCTGGAACCCTGCAACTGTGGCTTGATTTCTCATTTCGCTCTGGGTTTGCCAATCTTTCTTCTGCTTGTCGACCATCTCCTGTTTTCCTAGCAGCACTGCCTGCTCTTGTTCCGGCCACGCGCAGCCCTCGCGCTTTTATCCTGTTGCTGTGTTCTGTTGTCGCCCCGTCCTCTCACTCACCCCCCTCCCATGGACCGCAATCGCCGCACAGGTCGGTGCCGCCACCGAGGCAGAGCTGGAGGACCGCAAGCTGCGCATCGAGGACGCAAAGAACGCGACCTTTGCGGCGGTGGAGGAGGGCATCGTGCCCGGCGGCGGCGCGGCGCTGTTCCATCTCGCCCAAATGGTGCGCGCCCCCGCCCCTCGCCAGGCGCCTTGGCGGGACCACCCCTACCGCCCCACTCGCTCCCCCTGTCCCAACCACATGACACCCTGGCGAATTAGACGTCTCTTTATTGTATCCCAGACACCAACACACTGATTCTCGCCTCGTCTGCTCTCCTGCGCTGCTGCGCCCCAATACAGGTGCCCGAGTTCAAGAAGACGCTGACCAACGAGGAGGAGCGTTTCGGCGCGGACATCGTGATGAAGGCCATCACCGCGCCGCTGAAGCTCATCGCGTTCAACTCGGGCGTGGACGGCGAAGTCATCATGGAGAAGCTGAAGGGGATGTCCTGGGAGTACGGCTACAACGCGATGGACGGCAAGGTGGAGAACCTCCTGGAGGCCGGCATCCTGGACCCCGCCAAGGTCACGCGCAGCGGCCTCAGCAACGCCTGCGGCATCGCCGGCATCATGCTCACGACGCAGGCGGTCATGACGGAGGTGAAGCGCGAGAAGGACGCCCTTCCCAGCGGCATGACCGGCGACGGCATGCCCTCAGGGATGTCCATTTAGGCAGGGCGCGCTCCTGGCGGGCGGGAAGCCAAAGCACCGCTACGTTGACGCTGTCGTCCCGACCTGATCAATTTTAACCATCTGTTCTAGATAGCAGCACCAGACAGGGCCGAGCGCACCAGTCACCTTTGTGGCACACACACAAGACCGTGACTGTAAGGCCATGAGCAGTGCTCTCACTACTATTAGGAGCAAATAGTGCAGATACACTACGCCTGCCTTGTTTAACGGCGATGACATGCCTGGGCAGCATGCTGCTGATGGGTGATAAACAATTGGTTTCGGTATGTTTGCCCGAGCAGGTAGGACAGGGGGAGGTTTTGTATGCTGATTCATCCTAGCAGACTGCTGTCTCTGCAGCATGGATGACAATCACCACACGCATACTACCACACACGTCAGTATATGCAGTGAATGGGGGTGTTAATGATGCTCACCAGTATGTACACCATCCCTCTGTGCACACGGACTACCGTATGCAATCCAGAGTCACAGATTGTAGTATACCACATGGTCAGGTGACTGACGGTGATGCGCCTTATATAGGTGATTGTCAGATACGCCAATAATTCCTTGGATAGACTTGGCGCGCTTATATACTGCCGGGTAGTTTGCCGCCATACCATATGCATGGCTCTGATGCGTGTGCTCGTGCCCACTCTGCGTCTTCTCATGTTACTGCTTCCACCCCGCAGTCGCTGTAGAGGACCTTTCTGATTGCCTTTTATTTTGGTGATTTCCGATATCGCCTTCTGCTGCTAGCTCATGTAAATATATATGCATGGCTCTCTTGAATGTTGCGTCTAGCTCATTTAATCATATGCATGGCTCTTAAGTATGACAGGTTACGGGAAGACACTACAGAAAAAAGCTGCGCTTATTTTTGTGGGCTGCTGTAGAGTACCGTGAGTATGAATAGAATGTACTGTAGTACGAATTAAAAAAAGTACGAATATGTGTCGGATACCTACGTACATAATGTATGCTACTATCGATCTCTATAAATAAATAACTGTACTATATCGGATATGACGCTCGCGCGCCGAGGAGTGGGCGGCGCGGAATAAAATCGAGCCGCGCCAGGCCGACACCGAGCTGACGGACGCGGCAGCAACGTTTCAAATCCTTTGAGCAACGATCAGGACCTACAGCAAGCTGGTGTCCCCGATGTCCAAACGACTTCTGATCAGCCCCGCCGCCACCGCTACTGGCGCCATACCTTCGGCTGTAGTGCAGGCCCGGACTCGTGCAGACGTCTGCGCGCCAGAGCGGGTGCAGTTACGCCAGCAGCAACGACAATGGCTGCCACCCTGGGGACCGTCCTACTGGGCGCGCGCCCCGTTGGGCCGCCACCCGTGCGGCGCCTCCTCGCCTCCTCCACGCCTCCTCCTCCTCGCCCTCCGCCAGTCACCCCGTCCGCGCCCACGCTCGCCCCAAGAGGCGCGATGACCACCCCGCGGGCGCAGCAGCGGCCCAGCGAGCTATCATACAGCCACCCTCACGGCCGAAGCGGCGGCGGTAGCAGCGGTGAGCGGGGCGAGGCGGCGCTGTTCGACTCGTTCTGGCGCGCTCGCGGCGTGGCGGACGGCGGCCTGCGAGCCAAGCTGGTCGAGGCGGGGCTGGAGGCGGTGGGCGGCGCCCCGAGGGCCGGGCAGCTGGGGCCTGGGGACACGCTGCAAGAGCCGACCTCGTGGCTGGTGGACGCTCAGGAGGGCTGCTCACAGGTGGAGGAGCCCCCCGCTGTTCGCCGCAACGGACTGCTCTCGGAATGAAACGCGACGCGCACCGCAGTGAAGAGTGGCGACGCCACTTTACTATTATTTATAATAGCTTTAAAAGCAGTTTACGCACTCGCTGGTTTTCTATGAACACATATCCCGTGAATGTTAGGGTCGCTGGACAAAGTTATTCTAGATGGCGAAGTACTTCATCCCTGAGACTTTGTCACTTTAAATGGAGGTTTAATCCTCACTTTTTTGGGTCGGCGAGCACTCAACCACGATATTGGATTCATTATCCAGTCAACTCATCGCAAAACCGACGTCCGGGATGTCCAGGCGCGTTGCTTTACACATATACTGCTTGGTTTTGTTCGCGCGCTCCTGAAGGCGGCGCGCATCCCCTGCGCAGGTGGCGGCCATCAGCGTGCGGCTGCACGAGCTGGCGGAGCTGCTGGGGCAGGGGCAGGGCTTTGGCGACCTGGACGTCAGCTGGATGGTCATCCGCGAGCCGCGCCTGCTGATCGCGGACCTCTCCACGATGCGAGCCATGCTGCTGTGGATGAAGGTGGCTGACGGCTGCCAGGTAGGGCGGCTTGGGCGACGCCTGGCACCGGGGCACCCCCGGGTTGGCGCCATGGGGGGTCCTTGTCACCTCTCTCGATGCTGCACCGCGCGTCGGCCATCCTGCCCCTGACGCCGCGTTCGACTGTGTTGCTTGGCCCCTCAGGACGTTGATGTGGCCAAGCTCTGCTCCGCGCAGCCGTCGCTCCTCCTGCAGGACGTCTCCCAGATAGACAATCAGGTGGGCTGGGCGGGCTGCCTCATTCCCCCCCCCCCCCCCCCCCCCCCCCCCCGCCGCCCGCGGGCAAACCCCGCTACTCCACGGTGGAAGGATCCCAGTCATGCCGAAGGGTCCGCCAGCGGTTCATCCCCTCTCTGATATCCCTGCAGGAGTCCTTTGCGCAGCGTATGAAGGCATGGCAGTATGGGCTGGCCACCGACAGCGACGAGGAGTGGGCCAGGTGGGCTCCCCCCCCCCCCCCCCCCCCCCCCCCCTCTTTCCCTTCCCCCCACAGCGCGCTTTCCCGCTCCCAATTGCAGCCATGCCGGGCGCACCTCTACCCCACTCACCCTCACAGCTCCGCAATGCATGCCTACTCGCACATGGAGCGCGCCCCTGCGTCGCCAACCAAGGCGTCAGCGCTCATGCCGCACCGCCCTACTCGTGTTCTCTGTGTGTATACATGTATACATATGTGTATATATATGTATACATATATTTAAAAACATACATATATACCTATATACATACATATACATCTATATATGTATATCTATCTACATATACATATATGTATTTTGCGCCGCACCCTGCTGTACCCTTTCTCCCACTCGTGCCTCGGCGCGCCCTCTCCCCCAGCAGCTGGGCAGCGCGCGACTTACCCATTAGGGTGTCATCATGCCGGGTGCCGGCGCAGGCGCTACGGGGAGCTGGAGGAGTACATGCGCGTCAACGGGGACCCGCACGTAGGCTGCCGGGAGGGAGACGATCGCGACCTCGCCAGGTGCGGCAGAGCTCCTCCCCAAGCTCCGCACCAGGCAGGCAGGCAGGCAGGCAGGGCACACAGGCAGGCAGGCAGCACACTATGCACAGCCGGCATCCAGCGCAGAGACACACGGCTGCATCCCCCCCCCCACCCCCCCCCCCCCCCCCCCCCCCCCCCCCACCCCCTCTCTTTCCCTCTCTTGCACAATGCCGTCCTGCACGGCATCCCACGCTCTTGTCTTGCCCACTCCCCCCCCCCCCCCCTCTCAGACCGACCCCCCTCGCGACAGCCCCGTCGCCCCATCCTGCCTATCTCATTGCGCTTCCGCTCATCCCATCACAGCCACGAGCCATTCCAGCATGCACATCCCGATGACCCATCACGCTCGTTCTCCGCATCCTATCAAGCCCCCCCTCTGGCCCTCCCGCTCTGATGCGTCCCCGGCTGCGCCGATGTGCCGCTTGGGCGCGTGTGCAGGTGGGCGCGGATGCAGCGGGCTGCCTTCAAGGCGGGGGAGCTGCCGGAGTCCAGGTGCGCCACGGGGCACCGCTGGGGCGGCGCGAGGCGGTGCGGATGGCGGGGCGAGGAGGGGGCAAACAAAAGGGAGGGCGGTACGTATGTTGTCCCGCTTTATCCCTGCCGGAACGCCAATCATGCGGCACCGCAATCGACATAGCAATAATAATAATCATAATGTTAATTATAATAATTCGACACAACGGTTATAACATTCCTTGTACATTCCTTGTCCGCTCGGTTGAGTGTTCGTCTCGTGTGCGAGAGATCCCGGGTTCGACTCCTGGTTGATGTATTTTGGCAATATCGTCCCGGCGTGTCCCGGGTTTCCCCGGTTGATGCATAAGCCCTTCGGGGTTCGAATGAGGCAATGCTCTATGGGCCATGCCAGACCTACGACTGCTGTTGGTGCAGGAGGTCAAGTACTGGGGCGGCTTCGGCCGGTGTCCCGGGGCGAACTTTTCTTTACTTCTAATAATAACAATTCGACATGATATTTATCATTATTATTCGAGATATTCAAGATGTCCATCCTCCGATCCGTCGCAGGATACGGGTTGTCTATCGATAGCAGCAGAGGCCCTGCTGCTTTTCCTGGAAATACTCTTTTCCACAAAGATTAGCGCATTATCGGCTGTTCTAGGAGCGGTGATTCACCACGTGACGGGACGGTGCCGACGCGGCAACACAAACACTGCGACTCTGAAGCCGCTCGGCGTGCCAGAGGTAAAATGTAGACGGAACTAAAGCGAAACTATAGCGAATGTATATCCTGTAGGTGGCATTGCAACCACATATTCGGGGCTTATCGTACGGTTGTTGTGGCTTCGGCGGCACGCGCGTGCCGGGCGCGAAAGCCATGGGGAGACAGCGAGCGCCGCGACCTGACTGAGTCGCCCCCCCCCCCTCGCGTCGCGCATGGGGGCGGCCGCCAGGGTGGACTCGCTGCGCGCGCTCAAGTTCGAGTTCACGGTGGACGAGGCGGAGTGGCAGCGCTGGTTCCACGAGCTCTCCACCTTCTACCTCATCAACGGGCACAGCAGCCCCGCGCCGCTGTCCAGCCGGGTGGACCTCTACCTCATCAACTGGTGCGCGCCGGGCCACCCCCCCGCCATGCCATCCCCTGCCCCCTCGACCCCCCGGCTCTCCAACTCGTCATCCGCTTCTCGCCACAGTGTCATTACGCCACCTCCCCCCCCCCCCCCCCCCCCCCCGACAATGCCAGCCACCGGGCGTTGCGATGCACCGTTGTGCACCGATTAGGGCCTCCAACGCCACCCACAGCTACTGGTACCGTCCTGGATGCGGCAGCACAGGCCATCCTCTGCTGACCTCCGGCCCCCCCACGCCCCCCGCCCTCCCCCTCGGCCCCTTCTCCCCTCGGCTTGCCGGGCTCTGCCATCCCACCCAGGTGCGGCGTCCAGCGCATCGCCCGCCGCAGCCGGGTGCTCTCGCAGCGCCGCATCGACCAGCTGGACAGCGTGCAGTTTGACTGGACCGGGGCCGACCCGCTCTCCTAGTCATGCTGCCAGCTCTCCCGGCAGGCCGTGAGCTGCCCACCCACCCCGGGTCTTGGCAGCTTGCGGCAGCTCCCCGGCTGCAGACCAGGCCCCCCTTCCCCCGCCGCCCCCCCCGCAGGTGGTGTGGCTAGCCCAACCGCGGCGCTATAGTGTCCCGGGCTGGCCGTCACAGGGCTGCATGCTACGGGCTGTGGCCGGCCCCATGCGGGTTTATGTAGCCCGGCCGTAAGACAGCTGCCCTGTGTGGTTGGAATGACTGGCAGGAACACAGTGGTAACAAGTTTCAATTTTGTGCCGGGTGGGCCCAAACAACAGTCTAGAATTCCTGGCTTGCTGTTGGGACAGAGTGTGTGGGATCAGGACATTGTAATTACAAATGATAAGAAATGTCCCATTATATTCCCATCCGCAGGATGCCCTTGCTAGAGGCGTGCATGCTCCATCTGCTCTTCTGTCCATTTCTCATGCTTCTTGATCTGGTTCCAATATCTGAAAGGCTATTCGGGTTCAGTGGGACACCTGTCAGAAATCTGGGGTGTGTTTGGTCAAGCGCTATATGAGGCATTTTTTTTTCGCCCAGTGTTTTCTTCAAATGCCGTACACCTATCTTGCCATACAGTACCAGTACTCTGATAGTACCAGTACATTCCATCATTTCTGCAGTCGTAGCCATAACTTATACTACACTATTACGAATGTTATCATCAGGCTTGTTCACCTATGAAGTAACTTGACAGTTGAATCAGCGATGCGTCGATTTTTCAGAAAATCTTAAATAAGGAACGGGTTCTATATCACTGGCCTACAGTTCGATGAATTGCATTGCCAGCGCTTTGAAGTAGGGACTAGGAACTCGCGTGTGGCTTGCATAGAAGTCATCTGGTGCAGCGTTTCGAGCGGCGGCTCGACCGGATTATAGTACTTAGTAGTACATGTCAGTAGATAAGCGCTTGAGACGACTAGCGAGTACCATTTTTTTCCATTACCAGCAGCGAGTAGCGAGTACTAGTACCTCCCGGTGAGCAAGGGGGTGCACCGCACAGTGCGTGGTATCGCATGCTTGGCTGCGGATCGGGGTGCCCTCTCATCGCGGGGCACTCGGTGCATCACCCGGGCTCACCAGGAGGCCTTGCTCGCAAGAGATTTCCTCGGGGTCCTGAGCTTGGTGGCCGCTCGAGAGCGCGCTCGCTGCCTCATCAAACGGCGCAGATTCGTTTGCCATACATCCCGTTCCTGAAGCTGCACAGCACGTCCGAGGATCACCCACACACACGTGCTCGCGTGGCCCGGACTCTGAACCGTGCGCGAATCACTCATCCATCCCGCCTTATGCGGGGTGCGGGCCGCTTTTAGGCGGCTTGCTGTGTTGATTTTCTAATTATGGGGAATTGTCCTTTTTGTAATTCACACAAGTACCTCCCAACAGTGAGGTCGTTATCGGACGGCTGTGTAGTTAATTAAGAACCGTGGGTGGGCGGGCGGGCGGGCGGGTGGATTATAGTACTTAGTAGTACATGCCAGTAGATAAGCGCTTCAGTCATGCACCTATAGGCCCGATCCGCACTATACGGGTACCCGTACGGCATTAAAGCTCACCGCCGAAAAATCGACGCTTCGCTGGATAATCCAAATGGGCATACTTACATTTCAGTGGACTACTGTTGACCCGTTGATCAGCTGCTTTGACCAGTGTTTGTCAACAAACAGCAAAGAGCATGATCGGGTGACTCTAGCATGACGAAACAGAGAGCGGATGCGGGAGACGGACAACTGAGCTTGTCGAAGTTCGGCAATAAGATCCACAGAGCCCCATGGTCCCATAGCGCTCCTCATGTGTCTGCCAAGCACAGCCCACCGGCGTTTGTGTTTCCCGGCACCGACCATGTGACACCGTCTGCGGTGCCTAAGTTGTACACACTCTACACAGCGGGCGTTAGCCGCTTACCCAACTGGGATGCGGGGATGCCCCCAAATCAACTACACCCCCATGTATGGTCCCTCCCTCCCTCCGCCTCTCTCTCTCTCTCTCCTGCTCCCCCCCGCGGATTTCGTTCTTACAGTGCTATTTGTTGCAAAATGATGAGCGATCGCCTGCCGTGGCCTGGGTTGTCCGGCCGAAGAACCGCAGCGTGGTCGTCTCCTGGCTACCTGGGCGCGGGGATGTTGAGCTTGCCGCGGTTGATGTCGCGGAAGGAGCTGGTAGTCATGCCGTACGCCTCCAGGAAGGCCTCCTGCGTGTGGCGCGCCTCGCTCTCCGTCATATCGTCCGGTACGTTGAGCTCCTGGGTGGGACAGGGACGCGAGGGCGGCCGTCAGCCTGGCTGCGCCCTGGGTGGGCAGGGGTGTGGGGTTGGAAGCACGGACAGGTGCATGGTGGAGCTGGATGGGGCGGAGGACACCTGGATGATTGGATAATGGGGGTCGCGCAGAGGGGGTAAGAGGGCGGGGAGGGGGGGGCGGGGAGGGGGGGGGGCGATAGTGTGCGGCCCGCAGAGGAGGAAAGAAAGAGAGAGAGAGGGAGAGGGACATCAGAGGTGGAAACGCGCCAGGCAGAAGAAGCGTGAAGCGTGAGGCCGGGGGGCCGGGGGGGGGGGGGGGGGGTCAGTGTATAATAATAAATATAATGACTAACATTATATTATTACATAAGTGTAGTCCAAGCAATTACAAGACACAATGTATGTATATAATTTACAGTCCTGTGTGGTGTGGTCCTCACCCCGCTTCAGACCGGTATACAAGCTCTACAATATCGGATGATGACATCCAAGTCCGATCGGCGTCTTTTTCGAGCTTGATGTCTCAATTGTGTGTCTTAGCGCGAGAACTTTGGACGTTTTTGGTCTGGGGTACTATTGTGTCTGAGCGCGAGCCCCGTGCCAGCGGGGCAGGCGCACCAGCAGCAGGCGCCACGCGTCAATCAGCGTGCTGCCCGCCTGCGCATCTTCCCGCCGTGCCGCGTACAGCAGCGCCAGCGCGGTCTGCAGCGCGGGGCGCAGCTCAAAGCGCACCATCACCTGCGCGCCGCACCGCAGCGCCGCCCTCAGCCACACGGCCGCCCATCAGTTGCTGAAGCCAGGCCGGCGCGGGGCACTGAAACAGCCAGGGATCAGCCACGACGCGGGGATGGCGATCAAACTGGACTCCTTTGATGGGCGGACGCCTCCAATATTTGGAGCTATCGGCCGGTGTTGGAAACAGTTCGTTCGTGCGCTTGTCTGTCCCACAGCACAGCACTACAACACAGACAAAAGCGGAATATGTTCTGTGCAGAGAGGGAGGGAGATGGAGAAACCTTACATAGAGCTGTTGGTGGTTTCAGGGCATGACCACATTCCAAGTGGTTACGCTGGTGAGGCCTCCGTATGGCATGTCTCTCTCTCTATATGTACATATATAGAGATACATACATATACATGATAAAGCACTGATGTAAAAAATACACGTATACATATACATACACATATATTACAGTTCTTCAATGGAAGCGCATCAGTAAGGGCATTTTCGTAATGTGGGAAAGGGGTCATTGGAGCGTCGCCCAAGAGCACGTATTCATTGTTTGCATCAATGTGGTGGAAGTTAGGTTTCCTCCTGGCAACTAGCCGGCACGATCTGGTCTGGGGGCAGGCAGTGAGTACACAGGAGAGGGAGGTGCTGGTGGTGGTTGATTGGGGGGGGGGGGGGGGGGGGACCTGCGAGCGGAAGGCGGCCTTGCCGCGCTCGAACAGCGTGGGCGTGTCCAGCCGCTCGCCGCGCGCCATGTACTCCGCGGCGCGCTCCGCGCTGACGAGGTCGTTGAGCGCGGGGCAGAACGAGAGCACGCCCACCAGCCAGCGCCGGTACGCCGTCCACGCGGCCAGCAGCGCCTCCCACAGCGCCAGCGCGCCCGGCAGAGACAGGCTCGCCCAGCTGCTGCAGGTGGCGCAGGCGCACGCGGGCGCGGCGCTGGGGGCGACGGCGCGGCCTGCGGAGGAGGGCCGACGCCGAGCCGTGTCAGCACGCATGTGCACCGAGACATGTGGGAGGCGGGGCAGCGGACAGGCTGAGGCTAAGTCAGTCGGAGATCTTCTCTCTGGACCCCATCAAGGGGGGAGGGAGGGGGGGGGGGGGGGCTACGGACCGACAGAGTTGGTTAGGGGGGAGAAATGTTGGCGCAGGGCTACACAAAGGTGCAGGGCAAAGGCGCCCTTTAAGCGCGAGCCGCGCATTCAGTCCAACATCCAAGTTGCGGCCAGGCCTGCGGCAGATCAGTGCTGTGGGGGTGCGGCGTGTCTGTGGGATGCAGCAAACACCGTGTGCGGGGTCTCTGCTGGTTGACCATGTCGGTGAATGGCAGCGGTTTGTACTTCCCGTTTGGTAGTACGAATATGATTATATGACGACAGCCCGGCGTATCTATGCCCACAGCCCGACCGCCATACTCGTGCGGTTAAGGGCACGTACCTTGACCCCGCGCGGCACCATCATGCCGACCTTTAGAACTATTCAATTAGGCGGGTTCCAAGGGGTAAGAAATGTACAACTAGCCGCCTAGCATCGAATCCCGCGTTGGCGGGGGGGCCTTCCTTCTCATGTCTGTTGGCGCAGTTATCAGCGGGATCAGGGAGGGGGGGGGGGGGGGGGGGGCGCTGCCGCTCACCTGCGCCCCCCGGGGCAGCGGCCCGCAGGTGCATGGCCAGCCCCGCCGCCACGCAATCGCCGCAGTGCACAAAGCCGGCGACCATGCACTCGTATGCCAAAGACCAGCTGTAGCGCGTCAGCTTCATCATCTGCGGCGCGCATCGGGCGGGGGGGGGGGGTCATGCCGGTTGGAGGAGTCATGAGGGAAAGCGGGGGCGTGGCGATGGGGGGGGGGGGGGGGGGGGGGGGGGGGTCAAAAACAACCCTGGCTCCCGGGGGGGCAGGGGGCCGCCCTGGTGCGCACCAGCCGGCGGATGTTGTCGACGCTCACGCCGTCCGGGTCGGTCCAATGGGCGCTCAGCACGGCGCGCACCTGCAGCGGATGGGCCAGGAATCAAAGCGGCCCGCCCCCCCCCCCCCCCCCTCGCCACCCAGCAGGCCCTAACCCTCCCCTCCCCCCCGCCACCGGGGTCACTCCCTCTACCTCTACCCCCTCTCCCCCCAGTGTATACCTCAGTCCGCATGCCCCTTGGGGCGGCGGTGCTCTCTTAACCAGGACCAAAGGCGAATAGGATGAGTGGTGGGAAGGGATAGGGGGGCAGGGGAGTTATAGTGGCATGGGGGCGGAGGGATGGTTGGGGGGTGCTGGGAAGGGGGGGGGGGGGGGGGTTCCAGCGGGGCGCATGGAGCGGGCATATACAAGGTCAAGCAATCGCATGGAGCGGCAGCCATGGAGGCTCATGGCAGCAGCGAGCAGGGAGGGGCAGAGCCCCGCGTGCATGGCCTCCAGCAGTGGATGGAAGGGGGGCCAGCCCGGAGGGGGGAGGGGGGGGGGGGGGGGGGGGCAGCATCGCCGGGAGTTGTTGGCAGCAGCACCATGGGCCGTAGATTTACACATCACCACAAAATAAGGATTCCACCTAGATGTCAGATGGATGAGAAATGGCTGCCATAATTCTGGATTAGTATTCTGGAGATGCGAACATGCGCCAAATCACCAAACGGCTGCAGGCATGCTGCCGATGCGTGGCCAAGTGGAGAGACAGGTGAACGCAGTGAACGGACAGCTGGGAGAGAGAGGATCCAGACCGGCGACGGTGGTATGTGGCCGTGGGTGGAAACAATACACCGTGCCACAAATACTGATATTCCGCCATCGTACCGCCAGAGCTGTATATACAGGAATTGAGCCTAATGAGCACGGCTCAATTCCTGTATACAGGAATTGAGCCGTGCATGGATGAGAAGTAACCTCCTACTGCTAGCATGGGGGAGAGGGGGAATCACATTGAAGAATATTCAACCGCCAGTCCATGTAAACACTGATCAGATAGTTTTCGCGGCCGTTGGTGCTGTCCTTTTGTGGGGCCGAGGGAAGGCGGCCGCCCACCTGGTCGTGCGCCTGCCGCAGGCCGTGGAAAGCGACGCCCACGGCGCTGGCGGCCGCCATGCTGCGCGCGAGCGCGAGGCTGCGCGAGGCGGCGCCGTGCTCGTGCGGCCCGGCCTCCGCTCCGTCCGCCGGCCCCGGCAGCGCGTCGCCCAGGCCCGACAGCTCCGCCTCCAGAGCGCGCAGCTGCCCCCGCCCGGCTGCGCGCGCTGCTGTAGCTCAGCCGCTGCGCTCCCGCCACTGGCGCTGCGGACACCGGGGGCATGCCCGGCACTTTACGAAGCTGGGTCATAGTGGTGGTGGGTGGGGAGGGAGGGGAGGTAGGGTGTTTTGGGCGCTGTGCACCGGGAGCTATACAGGCCCGCCCATCCCCAAGGGTGGGTGATAGCGGGCCAACTCTCCGAGGGTAACCACCATGGTCATTGCCGAGCGCCCTGGTTTGCCATTGTTAGGTGTTTACTACGGAGCAGCGAGCTGGATGGGACGGGGTGCTGCCCCCGGGCCACCGCTGCAGGGGTGAGGGCACTGTGAGGTTGCTCCCAATGCGCGGGCTGGGAGGAGGGAGGGTGCGGGTGTGGGGCTGCCAGAGGGCGGCACCGAGGGGACAGGGGCCCACCTGCTGCTGCGGCACCGGGGGAGGGGCAGCTTCTCCGCACGGCAGGCGGAGGAGCTTCTGTGCGGTGGCGCTCATAGACGGTCTCCCAGACAGCCTGAGAGTGGGCGCAGTTGTTCAGGTGGGGATGAAGGGGACGTGCGGGGGAGGGGGGGGGTGGATTGAGGCTGGGCTGGGTCACGGCAATGCACTTGCCTCAGAGGCCGCCAGCTGGCGAGTGGTGTGCGACACA